>CM057136.1:13689880-13714880 GCA_029964075.1 Patiria pectinifera
GTTCCGCAAGAATTTATCCACGCTTTGAAATTAAAAAAAAAAAAATCCAAAATTAACTTTTTTTTTTACAAATTAAAACACGTTCTGAGATAAAAGTAAGATATTTGGACTACAGCTATTCCTGCTTAACTGTTTATGAATTGTCTGTCTAGAAGTAAGGGTAACATGAAGTCGGTGTCTTCCTGTTTGTCAGTCAGTCTACTTCTCTGTGTGTTTGTCTCTTAGGGGTCTTAAGTCTACGACTTCCCTACCTCAAATGATTGGAAGTTCAGCCCGACTTGAAAGCCCTCTGGCATTGTCAGGTACCACACACAGGACTTGTCTGGCCTGTAGTCATCCGGGTAATTGGGACTCTGTAGCATGCCTGATTCCTTGGAGATGTTGCCCCCACAGACCGCTGGAATTAAACCAAAATAAATTTTTTGAACCGTGGCTCATCCATCAACATTTCATATCAAGACTTGTTTTTTTATTTTATGTCAAGCAAGGCTTGTTTTGATACTAACTCAGCCACCGACAATAAACATTTTCATCAAGCAAAGTTTAATCCTTTTATAGGGATGAATTGTCAATTTAAAAAAAAAATCTAAAAATTGGATGGAAGGTCTGTAAGATGCATTTCTGTCTATACTGATAATGTCTTTGTCTCAGATTCAAAAAGTCTGATTTCAGACAAAAGTCTGATTTCAGACAAAAGTCTGAAGAACATCATGTCTGATCCTTGATCCCTATTGGCTGTTCCATGGCAACAGCACTGTGGTATTCCCCCCACACTGCACCGAATGTGTAACATATACTATTCTAACATGTGCATGTTTTCCTGCTACCGTACACATACAGATAACAGCTGAAATTTGACCACATACGGCTTTATGCAACTTTATGCTGTATGATTCCTCAAAATGTTTTAATCACTCCTCTGATTCCAGGTTCAATCTCAACCTGTTCACTTTTGTGTATGACACACTACCAGACCCTTCAGAAGGGTCAGCATCTTTCCCCCCCCCCCCCCCATCCTTTCCTCCATCTTCACCCATCATTTGTCGTACCTTCGTAGTGAGCCGCGAATCCTCTACTGACTGCGTTACCGGTCGGAGAGCTCTTCAGCTCAATCCAGAGCCGACTGTCTGTTGAGACGATCACTGGGGGGATGTTGCTACCGCAGAATCTTCCTGTTGGGATGAAAGGATAGATCAGTGGCGTAGATTTGTGTCAAAAGCAAAAATTTTGCAGGGGGACCAACTTCAAAAAGGAGATTTACTGGATTTGGGGGAGGGGGATGACTATATTTCATTTGACACTAGGTGGAGCTGTTTATGACAAAAGTCATTAAGTTGAATGTAAAGTTTCAATTTCAGAAAAAAAAAATGACTGTTCTTCTTTTCTTTAAACATGCACATTTCTCACAAATGATTTTATGAATGAATAGGCACTGAGTTTGTGTTGGAGAAGTAGCCAATCATACTACAGGTAAGGCGGCATCGTCAAGGCCATCGCATAGCAACCAATGAGATTTTAGAATCGCCCAGGTCACGTACTGCCTGTCCTCATATATACAAGTGTGATAGGTCATGTCTCTAGTCTTCATTATTGATAACTTAATGATTAATGGTAACTGGCGCCACCATCTGAAACAATTACAAGCCTTTACATTCAAAAGATTTACTGCTGTAGTCATTGGAAAAGACTAGTCAATTGCAAATTACAAGTACACAGAGTTTCCCGGTCTGAAACCAATTTCTTTTTGTTGGTCAACTTGAGTGGCACTAAATTCATTTTGTTGCAGTGGGACTTCAGAACGACAATCACTGGGTGTCAAACGGTCCAAATCTCTAACCTAAAACGTTGGAAAATCTCCAGTGGCCGTCCCTGACTTCGACGTGATGGTACCAGCAATCGTCGCTGCCGACCAGCTCAAAGTCCTCAAAGGTCAGGACGATAGTCTCCCCGGGAGTGACGGAGATCCGCCACACGCAGGAGTCGCGGCTGTTGAACTGCTCCGGCCAACCGGGAGAGCTGAAATTTCCTGTTGTTTCTTGCAGAGTGCGGCCGCAAGCTGGAAGGGGGGGGGGGGGAGATATGGAAGGGGGAAGTGAGGAAGTCAACAAGCAGGTGGAATATTGATACCAGAGGGTTCCAAGATTGAATGAAGTAGAACACTTGCGGTTTGAGCTTGCCGGATAAATGTTTCCGAAGTAATCTATTTCCGAGCTTTGACAAAGTAGAACTGATTTTTTTAAAAATAATTTAGATGTTTTCAAGATGAAGATTGTGATCAGCCTGGACATGTGTCAAAAAATATTACTAGCAATCTCAGTCATAAGTAGCTTCGAACAGAAGTCAAGGATATAGTTCAATTTATCAATAAACGTGATGTTATTTTCTGAAAACTTGATGCCAATCAACAGTGTACAGCAACGTAAACAGAAAAACAAAGAACAATTTTTTTCAGAGCTGAAAAGTAAAAATACTTCAGTATGTATGTATCTTCATGTTTCGAAACTAAACCTAGCCAATTTCACGTTAAGTTCTGTAAAAGATTTGACATTAACCATGATATTGAAACTAGACACATAGCTCAGAGAACCGCTTCTCGTAGTCACAAAACTCGAAAAGTTACAAGAGGATCACACTCTTAATACCGTCACAAAATCTGGCTGTTTTCTATAATCTTTGTCCTTTCCAAACTAAAACGACATCTAACCATTGTGATAAACCCACACACTTTCACTTGTATCAAACTCAAAAGCTCTGTCCATAATCTATCAATCTATGAGACTGACTTGAGAAAGCTACTTTTTTTCAAGAGCTACTTGAGACGCCATCAACAATGTCAGTGATATCTGGATACTAGACCCAATTCTCAAGATCTGCGAAGACCCGCTGATGATAAATTCTTTGGGCTGACGGGCACAGAGGAACTACACGGTGAGTGAAGCAATTGAGTTGTTGACTTCTTTTCAATGATGAGTGCTTTGTTTTTGCATCAAAACTGTTTCATAATCTTTCATCATGAATTGCAAAATTAGTTTGACTGAAACTTTGCAAAGTTTCTTACATCCCCCGCCTTTTTTTAAACTATAAATTCATGTTTTGGAAACTTAAGTTGGTGAAGCTAAAGCATAATGCAGGCCACAAAGCAGATTTTATGAGTTGGTTATGAGTTGGTTATGAACATGGTGAAGGTTTGAAAACCTTCATGTTCATACTTACATCTAATTCGTCCAACTTAAAATATTCTATGGAATATCATTTTTTGTGATTAAAATATTCTATGAAATATAATTTTTTTTGATCAAACAATGTGACGATATTGGTGTGATGTGACGTGTAACATGCACTTTCACACAGTTGCATAGACAATCTAGACCAACATAATATCCAAGACATGATACATCATCAGCATATAGATATACATACCCGGGCATTTGTACAGCAAGTTGGCCTGGGTAATGTCGCCCTCGCTCAGCTGCTTGCGCTGACCGATCTCTATCTCCGCCCGCGGCACGGCGTCCGGATCTCGTTGCGGGATGACCGTATCCAACCAGATTCCTCTTGAGAACGTGTTCCTGGCATAGTGCATGATGCTGGCGAAGTCATATGGCTGGCCTAAGGAGTCCACTTCCTCCGGCAGAAGTTTGTTGAAATTATACTCCTGACCTGGGGAGTCAAAGTATGATACTTTAGAAATAGGAAAGAAGGGCCAAGTTTCTTTTGGTATCGCGAGTTTGACTGGTGTGTTGAATCAGAATGTCCAATTTGCAATATAGTGGTGAATAGGGTTTCTCTATTCGTCAAATTACCAATACAATTGCGTGCAAGTGATCAATACAAAAATAGTTCTTATCTGGCTTAAAAATCTTTTGTAGTGTCAGATATTTGTCCAACTCAAAATAAAAAAAAATATTACAATATTAAGCAACTGCTTCAGTTTTCAAGGATTGCTTCCAGAATATCTTGAGTCTACAAAAAAAATATGGCATTGCCTACTCGTCCAGTTCTAGAAAAACAAACAAAGAAATAAACAAAAACAAAAAGCAAACAAACACAATTCCCCAAACAACCACAATATTATTTCAAGAAAAGTTCTTGAAATGTGGACAGTTGCCTCAAATGTTGGCTTTCTCACGCTCATTTTTTTTAAAAAACCTGGCATTTTGCCTTCTCAACATTTTGAATTTTTGTACAAACCAAATATCAGGTAGTTCGCAGTTGACTTCTGAAAACCATTTTTAACCCAAATGCCACTGACCAGTAGCACTGGTCCAAAGCTTATAAAAAAGAGCAGATTTTCCTGTTGACAGATCTTGGGGATGGGCAGCATGGTTCTATGAACCCAATTACCGGAAAAACGTTGAGGACAATTTTTAGCGAAACACTTGCGAGGGCTAGACAAACACTGGCACTCCCCACCGCAACGGAGGCAGGTTTATTTCCTAAATCAATCACAGCAACCGTTTATTTGGCCATGTTGAAATGACCGCAACTCATGCATCAGAGAAAAAAAGAGCCGCAGAGTGATTTGTCGGGAGACAGTTACGGGTCACATGTTTAAATCACAGGGTGTCGACGCTGTTTTGCTAATTAGAATGTAACTTGCACTTTGGTGAAAGAGAACACCAGATTTCCGGACCCACCTTTGGTTTGTTTGTTTTTAAGAGAAGTAGTCATGCATTTTGTTTCTGGATGGCCCAGATTTCAAAAATAATTTTCTAATTTAATAAGTTACTTAATTACTAAATTTGTTGTAGTTTTTTTTTGTAGATATATTGTTTTTATGTTACTTTTTAAAAGGATGCCAGTAGGCCTATGTATTCTAAAAGTGGAAAAACTTTGCAAACAAACTTGAACAACAGAGTTGGCCCAAACCTACTAAGTTTCAGTGAAACTTCTCACACGTCCCTTTTTCAGACTTTAGAGCTTCACCAATAAATGTTTGCCTTTGCATAATTGCCTGCCAGTATCACATTGCGGTAATTCCCTACATTGTGTCAACCAACCACAAATGTAAAAAAATTCTCCATAACCTTTACAAAAACCCCCAAATGTTTATGTATTCAAGCATGTCAACTCCCTGGGCTGGTATTTTTCAGAACTCAATAATACACCGACCCTGAGTTTTATTAAAGTTGTGTACTCCATAATAAAACCAGGCAGAGATTCTTAAATCATTCTGGACACTTTTCAACCCAAGGTTATACAATTTGTACATAATTTGCAGCATTCTTTTGTTTAGGCTGGCATTTTTTTGTCTGACAGGTAAAATTATTCATGGCCATAACTATTACCCAGATGGATATATCACACGTGTTGATTCAAAACACATCAATGTCACACTGGTCATTCAAATGACTCCACAAAACAGGTGCATCCAGGTTGAAAAATGAAAGAAAAAAGGCTTTCCTCTTGCCTAAAAGACACCTTTTTTTTTGTTTTAAAGCGATCACTGTTTTTCAGGATGTGAAAATGTTCTCATTTCTGCAGTGGCACACCCAGGATTTGGCTGGGGGGGGGGGGCTGGCTCACAATTTTCTTTTAAATTTGTGGACTATTTTGACGTTGGTGGCGTCATTTACACCCCTATTATACTACTCAAAAATAGGCCACATATATATCACCACGGTCCAATCTAGGACACACAAAAAATTGACACACACACACACCCACACACCCAATTGACAACCTCTTGGAAAGGGCTTGTCCCCGAGGCCCCCTGCACCACTGCATTTCTAAGACACATTTTTTTAAAACTATATTTGTCAAAATTATTATCATTATTTATTGTTGGTCATGAAACCAAGGATTCCTGCGGCTCACAAGCCTGAAGAAACCTGTAGAGAGGAGACAATGAAGCAGAAATTACAGTTTTAGAGGTGGGAGGAAAACCCCAGAAGAATATTCTGGGGGAAACCCTCGGAATCAGGCAGGGACTGAAAACCCAATCCACATATTGCCCCAGGCAGGCTTCGAACCCGGGTCACAGTGCTGGAAGGCAAGGAAAGTACCGCTACGCCAACCTGTCTCCCCAAGATGTAATGTGGTAACTTCTTAATAAGTAATACGTGAAATTTGCTTGGATAATACAATTTCACAGGAAACAAACAATTCGGGCAATTTTAGGCCCCAAGTGATGAGCATTCCTTGTTGAAAAATAAGGCACATGGATATGGGCCAAGTTTCCTTCGGTTCTTACACAGGAGGTTGACAGGCCGCTCCGATCAAACCCAAGCATGCTTTAGTCATAACACACTCAACTCACAAGTCCAGTCACGAATAACCGAAGATTATAGCATTAACAAAGTAATGCCTTCGTCACGGCTCATTTGAATAGCTTGTGATGCACTTATGATGGATTTACGACGTACTTGGGATCCACCGCAAGCACCTGGACCACAACACTGATGATTGACACTCGTATCTGTCTGAGAACATACACTCTTCACATTTCAGTCTGGCAAGGAGTAATGATCACACTCGCGACCCATTTCAGAAAAAAACTCTCTCTTTCATCAAGAGGGTCCATAGAAGATCCAACACTGACATGCTCCAGAAATCTGCCCCTTGAAATCTAGACTAATCTGCAACACTTGACAAGTGCGAGGAGGCTGATTGGAATTCATACATTGGACATCTTCAAGTGGCTGAGTAAGCGATGACTAAGAAGCCAGAAATGGATCACATAATACTTCATGGCCATCATGAATAATTTCATTTAGGTAAAAGTGCCCCCCCCCCCAGACATTGCAGATGTCTGGAAAACACAAGAGCTTTTTAAATCTATGTTTAATTTTAACTGGCTCAAATTAATTTAGAAAAAACCGGGGAGTCCAACATCCCATCAAAAATACACAGCTGCAACCTTACAGCATCATCACCGAAACTCAGAAAAAGGGGGCTGACCAAAAAATTGGTGTTTTCCCCTTCATATTAGTTTTGATCTCTGCTAGACCCCAAGACCATCCTATTGTCCTCTGACCGACTGAATCATTGACTTAGTCACTGACTGACCCACTAACTGGTTGACTGACTCCTGACTCACCGACTGCTTGAATGACTCTTATCTGACTGAATCACTTGGTGTAAATAATGTCCTGAACTGGAACTTTCAGGTCCAGCTTAATTAGACATACCTAATATTGTTTTGCATTGATCTTGGGAATTTTACTTAAAACTTTCGCTTGCTTGAGCGAGTACTTCAAATCCGGTTTATATCAGATTTTTTCCACTGAAATTCAAGCTTGATAATATCGCAGCAGCATGTTTTATTTTTGGTCTCAAGTCTCTAGGGGAAATGCAAGCTGTATCCACCTGTGTCATGCTGGCACTCCCTCCATCACACATCATGCACATGACTGACCCTCTAATAGCCATAACAGCAAGGTCAGCCTAAACTATGCATCAAAGAAACTATGTTAATGGTAGAAACATTTATAGTGCCTCAACGTGCACCATTCCCCCCCCCTCCAACCAAAAGGCTAAATGATGCTATTTCTCATTTAAACAAACCAAGCATTTTTAGCCACTTGTTATTCTCAAAAGTTTTCACATTTTTCACCCTTTGCCCTTTCGGTGGGGTTGCGGGGATTAAATAAACAAGAGATTTCAATTACAAAATGTTGGCGTCGGCCATTTTTCAATTAACCCCTTAATCTGTATTCAAGAAAAGTTTCGTGCAGAGAATGTTAAAATACATCTGGTTTTCACATCAAACCGCAAGAAACTAAGTCCAGTTCAAAATTGAACAGAGGTTCCATTCCCAGAAGCACATTTTTTCTACCACCTTTCTGTTTAAACTGATGGATTTCAAAACTCTGAGAAAGACAGTTCTGAGTTCCTGTTTATTATTTTCAAAACTTTGTTCCTCAATGCAAACAAATATAAGAATTTAATTTTAGAGGCTGTTTGTTTAATTAGGATTTAAGGGGGAGGGTAAACGAAAGAAAAATTTGTCAACTTGCAAAGACTAAAATTATGACAAGATGACAAACCATACCTGGCAAAATGTTTTCCTTGACGATGGTCACGTGATCATCTCGGTCCGGTCGAGTGTGCTCGTGCCAAAAACCGACGACGTGGCCCAACTCGTGGACCACGACGCCAAACTTGTCGCAGTTCTTGCCGATGGAAATGGCCTGTGCCCCCTCTGCCCTCATACCGACAAAGGAACAGCATCTTGAGAAAACAAGGGAAGGTGAAGATAAGTTAATATTCAAAATTGCAATTGCAGTGACAAATTTTGTTAGAAGAGGACCACAGAAAAGCTGCACAGAACTATGCAAACAGTCGCTGCGGATTTGGTCTCAAGATTTGGTCTCAAGATTTGGTCTCAAGATTTGGTCTCAAGATTTGGTCCAAAGATTTGGTCTCAAATTGTCTCTTATTTAGATATTACCATAATTTCATCCAAAAAATGTTTGCAAGGTTTAAATAAAGCCAACTCCTTTCTATGCTATGTGTCACTTTTGTTTAAGATGCTCCAAATTTCAAATAATTGCTTCCTCGGGAAGGGTTCCATAACCCTCCCGGGTCCCGAGCAGTCGGCAAACAGTTAATTTAATCCTTCCTCAACTTGACCTCCTACAACCCGTGATTCAGATATATTCGTATCTCATGTCAAATCTCTGGGAATCTTGGGGGGGGGGAGCAGGAAGGGGGAGGGGTAAAGGTAGGAAAGGGGGGTCCATAAGGAAGACGGTCATATTCTGGGGGTTGGGATGCCAGAGGGTTTAAGCAAGGGCCAAATGCAATGACAGTGCCAGGATATTTATGAACTTGTGAACCCTAGGTAGGGCGGGCAGCGGGATGCCTGATTTGTTACTCTCAAAGAAACGGGTCGAAATCTTGCTCCAGGAAAGCCAAGAATTATAATTTATATTTTCTTACCCGCACGATCTGTAAGTGAAGACAATGTAATTCCGATGCTGGGTAGGGCTTCGTTCGACAAAAGTGATGCAGGTGTAGTTTTCCCAGTGTCTCATGGCCTGCTTGAACATGGCTCGCTGTGAACCTGCCAAAATCAACACCAAATTTTTTTATAAATTAGGTATGATAAATTATTGGGGTTTATTGTCACCTTGCTCAGTCGATACTAAACAAATACTTTGTTGATTAAATGACAGATTAAATAAATTAAGTGCTCAACCTATGAGAGACTGATTTTTGAGATTTGGATTATAAGACCAATTTTGAAAAGTACAGTCAGTGCCAATGTGTTTTATGTTTTGACAATTGAGGGACCGATTTATTCCAAGTTTTATAAAATAGTACCTGTAAAATTTCCATCGATGACATATGGGATGACACCATACGGCCATTTTCTCTCAGGTCTTGATGTCACTGCTCTGGCCACTCGGTGATGCGTTTCCGTGGCAACCTCATCTGTACCTCTCTCAGTTTCCTCTTCTTCTGAATTTTACCAAAAAAAAATAAAATAGAGGGGACACAATTAGCGAATGAGCAATAAGAGAAGATAGAAGCAGTTGTGTTATGATTTTGACCATGTTTTTCGGAAATTAACAATTCTACCAATTGTCCATTTATTGTAAAAACATGATTTGAATCCGGATTTGAACTTTTGAATCGGCAAGATTATTTTTATTTCCATGAAAACATGCTTAGTAATTCCCATCTCCTAAAAACAAGGGCAAATCCCCAAACCAAATTGCAACATCAAGGTAGGTGACTGACTGCAACTTTTTCCTGGAAGATTCAAGTATGATGGATATTTACAGCATGAACTTCATGTCCTGGTCATTACTTTTTGAGGTCACGTTTTCCCGGGGATCATGATTTATTTTATGGCCACAGTAAATCTGGACCACCCACAATGCAGTTCATTTTTTCAGAGATTACTGTTTTCAACTAGAACTAGATATAAACCTTCAAAGACAAAAAGTGGTTTGTTTTTTTGGGGGAAAATGACACTATTGTGGTCTCATGAGCAAAACCTGTTTTGTGAAGTTTATTTTCATGACAGACAGAGCCGTGCCTTTTCTGCCTTTTCTGCTTACAGGATTAATAATTTTATGATTACTTCCTGTTAATGTTCCCATAAGGAGACATTTTTTTGGTCATAAGTTATACCTTAGGGAGACACCAGACATTAGGGAGACATTTCAATGTTTAAGTTTCACAGTTACTATAGTCACTAACATGTACTTTATTCCTATGTTTTTTATTCATCGGAGCGAGTCACATATTTTTTAACATACTTTTTTTTCTGACTCGGTCACTTCCTTTGTGACTCATCCTGTATGTATATGAACCTTCTCATATCAAAACCATATGTGGAACGACTTTTTGAATAAATATTTGCCAAATCTTGATCAGTGAGGGGCACGAAATTCATAATTCTCTGAACTTCTTAAACTGACAGAATTGGTACGTTAATTGAGTTGTCGTGCCCCAAGTGCCATAAGGCTGCAATGCATGCTGGGAGTACTTCCTGTCCTTTTAACCTCGACGCAGCTGTGAGTTTCGAGGACCTGACACTATCTTCCTCATCTGTAAATTTGCCCCCCTAGAGAGGATGCGGTGGAACTAAATGAAGAGGAAGGACAAGGATTTGGTCAAGAATTCCAAGGAAATGGATCTCTGGTCTGGCAATAAAGCACCTTTACTCGGGATCTAATTAATTATGAAACGTCACAGCAGAAAACCGTTATAAAAAAAAACCACTGCTATGTAGAACAGTTGCCTTTTGCTCCCAAATACCTAGCCTTGTTTCAAGACTGGATTTTTTTTTATTCCCCTATTTTGCAGTCAGTCCCGTGACAAATGCAGTTAAGTTGCTGCTGTAGTGGAGGTGTCTATCAACAAGATGAATCAAATCCAGTCTTGACAATATTGGCAGCGCTACCCAGGACATTTCGAGCACACTTCAAGCACATGCATTAGCTTGAATACAATGCACTCGAGGTATGCATGGAATTTCCTGGGTAGCGCTGCCAATATTGCCAAGACTGGATCTGATTCATCTGGGGCCAATTTCATAGAGCTGCTTAAGCACAAAATTTGCTTAAGCACAAAACGTCTTGCTTAATAAAATCAGGTTACCGGCCAAAACTCCAAGCGATTGTTATGCTAAGTAAACAACAGCTAAATACCAGTCACAAGCAATGTACACATCACATGGAGTTTTGGCCGGTAACCTACTTATACTAAGCAATGTTTTTTTCGTGCTGAAGCAAATTTTCTGCTTAAGCAGCTCTATGAAATTTGGCCCTGGTTGATAGGGACTTCGCTTGTCACGGATTGACCTACCTACCGTCCTGTATCATTACAGAAATAAATGACAATTCACTTAGATGGAAGCTGATCAACATCTAACTCTGTTTTGAAAAGTTGCACTTGACAATCCACAGAATTGGAACCT
Source organism: Patiria pectinifera (assembly GCA_029964075.1). Lineage (NCBI taxonomy): Eukaryota > Metazoa > Echinodermata > Asteroidea > Valvatida > Asterinidae > Patiria > Patiria pectinifera. The sequence continues at coordinate 13,701,255 of CM057136.1, forward strand.
GTTATACACTCTGAAAGACTTCTACAAATTTTCAGAATAAACAAAAAAACTTCAAATCTATTCATCCCCAAAGTAAAAATATATAGATTGTTCAAAGGTTTCCAGGCCAACAAATTCTGATAACTTTTTCACAGCTTGGATTTCAGGTTAAGCCCCGAGGACAAAACAATTTACATTAATGTTCAGGATTTACGACAGATCCCAGGGAATCCTGACATGTCGGAGTCACGAAAGTTGGTAAATCTCGCCCAGGTGGCCCGATACGTTTACAATGGTTGAGATTTATTGCAAGTTTTGATGGTTGGAGTCCTTGGTAGAGACAGTACCTGGTCCGGTAAACATTAGATTTGCACAAGTCACTTTATCATCCCATTTCCTGGGATGCTTGTGACACTGAGGTTAATGCCCCTAAACACTCTAAAACTCTCCATGGCCAAACAGCATTAAAACTAAATTGAAAAACAAATATAAATGGAACAAGAAAAAAGTCCTTTAAATTTTTATTTTTTATAAGTGACATTTTCACAAGATAGGGCTACTCTTTTGAAGCTGTAAAATGTTCAACTCAACAATTAACTCTATATTTCCCCCCGAAAACAATGTGCTTAAGTTAGAAATTGATAAAGTTGTGAAACATAAATTTACTTTCAGCCCTTTATAAAACATGTTTTCCTAGAATCACGCCCAGTTGGCATGTTGAATACTGTACAATTATGTGGTTCAATAAACGACCAGTCATGTGGGTCAAAGACATTAATTTGTGGGTTAATGTAAATGAACCAATGTCTACCGACAAGCTGCTCTGAAGATCACATGCCATTGTCTTGGAAAATTTGAGTCCTACCCACACGCAATATTGTGGTTGGCTAAAGCTAATATCATGTCATTCAATCCTAAAAACATACTGGTGGTCCAGCATATTTATTTTTTTCATCTCAACCTAGATCAAAATGTGACATGGGTTCACATCCCACTGAGGTCAACTTAGGGGTTAAACATGATAACTGATAACTAATCATTATCATCTGCAATCTTTGGGTTCCCATCCCACACAGGTCAAACATTCAATCAAACCCGACAATTTGATGCATGTCAACCACGAACTGTTGAAACGGGTTCACTTCCCACTCAGGTCAAACATTCAATCAAACCTGACAATGGGATGCATGTCAACCATGAACTGTTGAAGCGGGTTCACTTCCCACTCAGTTCACACGAAGGGTCAACAATGCAGTCATACCGGTACAGTGACTGACAAATTAAGAGATTGATCATTCAACATAAACCACATACACATGATATTTATTACAAAAGTGATCCACTACCAATGCGTTTACAAACATGTACAATAACATTCAATGATATTACAGTATAACATCTTTGAAAAGTATCAACTATACACTAAAGTACATCAAAGATTAAAATCAACCATAGACTCTCTACTCTGTAAATAGATGATCTTTCCTCAAATGTTTAGATTTTTTGTCAGTTCCTAGAATCTTAACCAATAAAAAGTTTAAACTGAAATGAAAAATCATTGCTAACCAACCCCTTGCAAGTCTACTGGTGACTTTAATTGCCCGCAGGTGCCCAATTTATAGTGTTTATCTCACCTGTTGAGAGTTTGGAGGTGTTTGCTCTGACACGAAGCTATGAGCTGATGACAGGCTGTACATATGTTACAGTTACCCAATATCAGGGCAGGTGGCAGAACAGTCAGCAGCTGGGGTAACCTTGCCACAGGGGCTGACTTTTTAACAAGTTTGCTGGCATTTTTAACAAATTGCTAAATTGATGTTTGCAGTCAAGTTGGTGTAGGTTTTCCCTGGAAGATTTCTTGCACTAAAGATTCAGGGAAACTCAAATGCTTAATGAAAAGTCTTTTGGGTTTTTTTCTTCTTCAGTTTTTCCCCGTTAAACTAAGCAAGGCATTTACAAGCATTTTCCATTTTTTAAAAGCAAGTTTCAAACCGGTTAATATTTACACATACAAGACTTTTTTGTTTACAACTGAGTCTACCCCTTTTCATTTTCTGCCTTCCTAAAGTGAACAACACTTGTCCAACATCACAAAAATATTCAACATAATTCCAGGAAAGAAACTGTTAATAACAATCGGATGATGTCACACCAAAAAACTGTCATGTCAAGCTGTATCATCCAAATTTCAGATCCAAGCGAGGCCACGGCACAGTGCACTGCAGAGTAAAATATAATTAACAACTTCCTATGTTTATACTAAAAAAGCTGCAGGGTGACCTTCCCACACCATTTGCCTCGTTATTCTTGGGCCCATAAAAATAAAATCACAATATACAAATGCAACTCCGTGCACTTAGCAGGAAGGACTGTGCATCAGTAGTGTGTCACACGCAATCTCTTTTGGTACCTGTTTTAACTTCATTAACTTAAAAGTACTCGTGCGCTTTTTCATGACACTTGACAGCAACTCTGAAGGTGCTAGTCTCCAACTAAAACAAAAACTTAACAAAAAAATTGCAATGAAGAGCCAAGTTTGAATTAATCTATTTTGTGAAGATGTGTGGTCCTGAAAAGAACTAGTAGTGATAACTATTCTCAAGAAAATGAACTTGTGAACGAATGAATGAATGCATGCAAGCTCAAACCATGGGTCCTGGCTCCACGCTCAAACACTAACAAACAAGACAATGCAAGTCTAGTTATGGGGTAATCCTATACAATAGCACTGCCCAGCTCACAAGTGACAGTTCGTGCGTCAATCTGTCAGTGAGATCAGCACTAAGATGATAATAGTCTAGCCCACCAGGCAAGCAAAAACCATCTATCCAAAACAAAAATATGTTCTGCAAAAAAACAACAACAACAAAACCAGAACTGCACACATTTTCTGCATCCCTGCATCCTTCCACAACCAAAAAAAAAATCAACATTCCATCAGCTAGATTCCCCAAAAATTCCAATCACAGTCCATGCCTAATTGGAGTTCCAGGTACCAGCATTACTACAAAAAGTCCTGCCAATTAACCCTACACCATACACCTGTCAAATGCCCAACTGCCTCATGTCAACCTTCCTTGCTCATTGATCAATGAGGTGTAACAAGAATGCAAGTGATTTGCGGTTTGGACAAGGGGAAACCACAACATGTACACAATAACAACAGTGCTGTGATTGACAATACACAGACAAGGTATCCCCTAACACCTTTGCCATGTTGGGCATCTGTGTTGTACCTCAGAGCAAGGACCCATTGCTTGTACTGTATTAATAAAGCGCTGTACTATCCAGCACCCCTGAGGACACATCATTATACACACCAAGTTTCAAGGACAGAACTTATGAACTCCAGGGATTCATCCATGATCAAAATTGGTTTGTCTTTATTTTTCTAAGATTTCATACTTTGAATTTTCTATAAATTTACGTAAGGCATGCCCCTATAAGCTTCTTTGGATTCTCTAGATCATGCCTCCATCTACATTTACTGCAATGACTTATTGTTCTCATGGTTATTTGATGATTTTCTTCTGATGGCGACAAATGATATTGGTATTGAATTTGAGTTATAATTCAATGACTTATAGTACAATGAATTGTGCTCAGACACACTGAATGAACCAATTCATGCGAGGAGCAAGGTTAGAGTACACACAGAACTGGAGTAACTAACCTAATGACAAAGTGAATGAGTGAGTATTAAAGCGAACAAGCAAATAAACATAAATAAAACACAAACAAATAAATGAACCAAATTAGTCAAACTAATAACAAAATCAAAATCGCCAAACAAACTTTTCCAAATTTTTAAACTGTCAAAAAATTTTAAAAAAAATGTTCAGAATATATGTCACATCAAAGTTAATGGTTTAATGGCTTCATGTAACGGTAGTTCAAGTTCAGGTTTATGGAAACAGGTGATGTTTGTACAAGTATCTTGATGTTATAATGTTCTGACAGCCAACTCCAGCTGACCTTTAAAAAAAATGATATCGGGGAGACATGATCACAATCACATGACTACTCATGCTCTAAATGTTCTCCTTTTATGGAGCTTTAAGTTGTTGGTGATGTTTAGCACAGTAACAATCAGCCTTCATCTGTCAGAACATGCCGAGTGCCAGTTCATGAAACATTTCTTACTCAGCAAGATTGGAAATAAGTTTGCTAGGAGAACAAACCACAGTCATGTCATCGATTCAGACCTCCATGATGCAGCTGCTAGGATACATTAATGTCTCGAGAAATGTACTCTGGAGGGGTCTCCCATAATGACATTTTTGACTGATGTTAACAGGCTATGACAGAGTATAATATTGGCACCGGGTCACTGTCAGTTCATTAAACTGAACGACCCAATGGGAGGGCTAAAAAAGAAGGGCAACATGGTGGAAGAACTAGACTAAATTTCATGGGCATCCTTAAAAGCACAGAAATTTGAGCAACAAATTTATTTCCTTAGCAAAAACAAACGTCACACAATGTTACTGCATGTGACTGTTTCTCAACTGACTAAAGGTATTAAAAGCCAAGGGGACAAACCTGTGTTCATAGGAACGGAGTGCCCATCTCTCTTTCCAAGCAAATGGGCCAGACTCGAGTCCATGAAATGCTGCTGTGGGGGGATCGCCACAGCTCTTCCACAGCGAGGCTGTTACCTTCCCAGCATTGAATAATGCTGGTACCCATTTAACACCTGGGTTGAGAGGAGTATTGAGGTAAAGCGCCTTACTCAAGGGCACAACACGCATGGCCACTGCGGGACTCGAACCCACAATCTCACGATCATGAATCCTATGCTCCATCGCTAGACCACACAGCTGACTATAAGGTTTCACCCAAATTCACTGAATTATATTTCTCTATTATATGAGAAAAACCTCAGAGGTGTCACTTTTGTCCACACGAAAATATCCTCTTCATAAGGGTCTGTACATTTGGAGCTTAGATTCATGGATTTACAAAAATGCCCAGATCATGACACAAGATCCCTGGGGCTACTATACATGTAGATGAGGAGCACCCTAAAGTGTACTGGACTAAACCAGATATTTTTACCTTTAGGGTATCAGGTTTTACTACCGGCCAATCATCATTCATTTATGATGAACGACCAGCAGCTGGTCGGAGTTCTGACAAGACTGTCAACCGAGCCAACTCCACCAAGCTAAATAATTGGACAGGATGATGCATTGCGTTCATGTGGGTTGGATGTGGGTACAGAATTGGGCAAATGTAAGGTTGAACAATTTTCACATTACATGTTAAACATGCATCAAAATGCAGAGCAGACCACTATTTTTATGAACATCATTAAAATCTTAGTTGTCAACTTGTATGTAAACATTATTTTTTAAAATAAACCCCGACATCTTAAAGGCTGGACATTTGATTCAAAGCACGCCCAAAAATATATACCGTCACTTTTCATTTGTAATCTACATACGGTAGGCCTACCACTAGTTAAGAAAAGAAAGTACATACTTTCTTTTCTGAACTGGTAGGCCCTACCGTATCTTGTTGACCCGTGACTGAAAAATAGTCAAAATTCGTAGTATGATGATGTACCAAACGTAAATTTAGACCTTGTACATGGAGCGTTAATGTTATAAATAACTAGCAAAACTGTACAATTCATACATTCATGCTAACATATTTAGCAAATCCATATACAGAGGAAGGTACATGCACTATGCATTACTTTCAAACACCAGTAGGTGTTCTTCAATAACAGGAAAAGCTACAGGTAACGAAGTACCGGCACTGCTGCATGCTAGCAGCACAGCCGTTTATGCCCTCTATCGAAAATGAAACACATATTTGACCTAATTGGTGCTCCATAGCGGCTTCGGCAGGCTGACAGGAAGTTTTTCGTTCGGCGACATTCCCTGGAGGTCAGCCTAACCGGTAAGCCATCAGCTGGTTTGACGGAACGTGCCAATCAATAATGTTTTAAAGGTAATGTGTCTAATTCTCCATAGGCCAACTTTTGTTGTATAGCACACCGAGCACTATGGGGCTTATTTGGACAAAACAATTGTGTGTTGCCGTGCCCACTGCCAAGTTGTTTTGTTCCCAACTTTCCAACTGACCCACAATGCTTTGCACCACAATGCTACTAAATTTGAAAGATGGTTCCAGATTTCATTCAAACAAAGAACAAAATGAAGAAAATTTAACATGCACCAATTGAACATAGCAGAAGACAAAATCTGGTTTTACTTTTTTTCAGAATGATGTTTTTCACTGTTTTCACTATTTTTCTTCAAAAATCCTGACTATTACCCGGTATACTATTAGGCTTAATTTCTTGAATGTCAGTATGTGAAGGCCTTCTTCTCAATAAAAGTCTGAATTTCCATGACTTCCTACACCCTCCCTCAACATGGACTAACCCCATCACCCAGAAAGTCTAACATACAAAAAAATATTACACTTTAATGTTCCAACTTCCTTTTTCCCACCCACCCTTCCCACATGTTAGTAATTTACAACAGCACTTTTTTTCAATAATCCCAAAACTCTGTTTTCAAACTGTTTAACCATGGTTTAACAAGCCTCGGTCCACGTTGTGTATTTTCCACCATGCAAACAAACTGAAGTGAACTTCAGTTAATTTTTTTTTTAAATCGGAACTGCATGAATTGTTCACACTTTCTCCATTCCTTTGAATTTGAAACTGAACGCCGAAGTGTTGAACATCAAGACAAACATTTCTGCAAATTCAGCTGTACATAACTGCCTTTAAGTATCCAACTGGCAGACGGCGGATCAGATTGCAACCTGCGTCAGGAACTGTCAGTTTCATTGACTACCAAAATATACACAGCATTGGAACACATCCCAGTATCAACATGATGCATGTAATTGAATGACACGGTATTATCTGTGGGAATACCATGAGGTTAACTTTGAAGAGCTACCATGTGAGCCGGAATTGCAAAATGACATATTAAACCAGCAATTTACAACCGGGGAAGAGTTCTAAAAAATCCCCCTAACCCTACTCACTCTTCCCAAATTGTCCTGGTGGTTTTGGAGGATTCTAGAGGATCGAGGATGAATGGTGATTGAATCACATGAGGATTTTGGAGGATTGAGGATGAATGGTGATTGAAGCATAGGAGGATATTGGAGAATTGAAGATAAATGGTGTTTGAAGATGAGGATGATTTTGGAGGATTGAGGAAGAATGCATTTTTAGGCAGGACTATCTGATGATTTTGAAGGATTTAGGCGTTGGTTATCCTTCATTTAAATACGAGAGCAACATTTTGGGATGAGGATTTTGGAGGATTGACGATGAATGCATTTTGAGACAGGACTGTCTGACAATTTTGAAGAATTTAGGTGCTGTTGCAAAATTTTGGAGGATTGAGGATGGTTCTTAGCAAAAAGGGCCCAGAGAAAGTACAGGGTTGCAGTTTGACTTGTCAATTCAATTCCTGTAACTTCTGTAGTATCTTTATCATGTTTATGTCAAGAAACTTTCACAGAAAGTTAGTGACTCATTTCTTAGTTTAATTGAACAGAAATTTGAAAATATCCAAGAAAAAATGTGGTTTGTGTTAAGTTGAGTAATTACATATAACCTGCTTGGGATTTCCATCATATCATAGCGTGTGAACCCTGCACTACACATCCTTAATGTACTTGTAGATGTGTGTGTTTACTTCACAGAACTGACTTCTGCACGTAATTTTAATTTCCTGTAATCATGAAGAATTATGTCTTTTTTCCCCCCTATTTCTTAAAATTTGGCCAAACGAAAGCTTCCATCAATCAATTTCAATTTTTGATGCATAACCCAACTTAGAGGAAAAGTTGAAAGAGGGAAAGGGGGCGTTTTTCTATCCAAAGAATGTTTGTCAAACATGTGAAAGTTGTTTCCTCAAAGCAATGGCATCAGTTCTCCCCCGCTGGCAGTTTAATTGTTCCTGCCGAGTTGCTTGACTAGTAGCACCTGGTCTGAACTTCCTCTTGTTTCCAGGTAGAAAACAATCTATTTTTTCCCTACAAACTGTCAAAAATATCTTTTGTGTTCAGCAAATATGATTTTTTTTTAAACTAAATATTAGGACATTACCCTCAAAAACATAGGAAAGTTGTGTTTAGGTTTTATGTAAAATGTTTTGAAAAATAGCAGTATTAGAATTTTAGTAAGGCCAGAAAATGCTGTTGACCAAAGAAGAGTAAGGTTATCTTTGTGACAAGTGACAGCCAGTATTTGATGAAGAAAGTCCTGACAATTTCTTTTCTTAAAACTGTTATAAAGAAGTCTACAGAGGCACAACATGACAACATCCATTGGTAATGAAGTCTCAGGGTGCCCTGAACTAATTCAAGCCCTATTGAAAACAGTGTAAAATCAACAAAGTTCAGGGCCAAATAACATGCAAGCCGACATAACTGGGGTTTCTCAAACAAAAATTAATTATTGTCTTGTCCTTCATCTTTTCAGTTCTTTTCAATTTTGGGTAGATGAGCCAATTACATTTTTAAATATTCACACCAAAACAAAATCACCTCCCGAAAAGTGATACATGTAGTTCCCAAGCCTGCATGTAGCCGTTTTACAAGTGGCATCCTTCCACTTTCTCAGGCAAATAGGACCCATTTTTCAATTGTAATTTTATTAAGCGTTCCCTCAGATGGAAGCCCCAAAACCAGGGAGTTGATCCTTGGGTACATTTACACAATTCCACCGTTTTCGAAGCCAAACCGTCTCCGTTTTCAAAAGAAGTTGTGGGGGTACTTTTTATGCTAATGAGCTCACGTAGAAATTCTCACTCGAATTAGTTCAGTGCACCCCTCAGCGGCGTAGCCAGGATTCTCACCATAGGGGGCGGGGACGAGTGGGGGGCGAGGACGAGTGGGGGCTGGATGTGACAGAGGGTGGGGGCAATTTCTGTTAAACCTGTTAACCTGGGACTAACAAATTTCCAGTAGGGGATCGGGGTGACTGGGGGGGGGAGGGCTATGATTTGCTAGAAACAGAAAATGTACATGCTGTAGCTTCCCTGTTGAACTTGAGCTGACAACCAGATTTATTCACATTCTGTCCTTGAAAGTTCAGCCCATCCCCCAAGTACCTACCCCTATAACTTTATAAGCAAAAGTGCTGTGAAATAAACCACAGAGATGTTTTTAACACTTCATCTGATTTTAAAGAACCGAGGGGAATACTGCCCATCAATACTTGGCAACAGGGCTTACTCAGCCACAGAGCATTCAGTGTCCCCAAAGCCTACACTACTCAATCCAAGTCCGAGGCCATCGCAAATCTAATTTGGTCAATTCCCTTTTTAGCAAGGCACATCTTCCGTCTCCAGACTAATCGACTTGTAGGCGCGGAATTTGTTGGAGGGAAGAAAAGTACAAGCACTTTGGTTCAAGGAAGTCGCTTCTTGCTTTGAAGGAGGTCCTAATCAGCCAAGGACAAAATTAATTTCCATCAACCGGGGTCAACATCCAATGCCATTCAAGGTCTTAAAAAGGTGTAGGATTCTAAGAGTGATTTTTTTCTTACCTCTAAATATGAGCATGATTATTTTATGCAATGTTCCCATTTACACAAGTTCTTAATGGCACTACAATAGAGTAGTAGGTTCTTCTTAGAACCAAGTAGTACAATGTTCCAATATACACATGTTCTTTTGGAACCACAACAATGAGCCATTTAAACAGGTTCTTCTCGGAACCAAAAGGGTAGGGCCTATAATGTTCCAGTTTTCACAGGTTCTTCTCATAGTTAAACATGGGGTTCTTTATGGTGTCACTGAACACTTCCTTTTCCTACAATTGAACTCCATTAAAGAATCATTAATGCACCAGTTGTCTTCATGTAAAAAGATTGTGAGTGTGAAATCCTTAAAGTGATGCATTTTTGCTCTCAAACTGTTTAATTTTATGATAAAATAATGGTTCAGATTTTACGATAACAACAAATGGTAAGTGTTGTAACATAAGATCAAAATAATATCCTACTTGAAATACAAATTTGAATAATATAAGGTGAAGAGATCTCTTTAACTCATCCGGTAGCTCTTGCTATCTTTACTGTGCCAATAGGAAACTCCTAATCTGAATAAAATTAGTGCTACAGTGCCCGCTGGTGCCCAGGGGGGAATAGTGATTTCCATGTGGAATATTCATGGAACCTCAACGGAAATGTTTAGAGGACACGGCTTCCATTTGGCCTCAAGTGTATTTCTGAGCTAACACAGAAATATTCATATCCTTCCAAATGAATTGGTTATTTATAGTTCTTAAGTGATAAAGCATGATGTTAGGAAGAAAATACAGCTAATTGCTAACAACTGAATACGAGGGGAAAGGGGAGAAATGAGGAAAAAATATTTTTAATAATGGAAAAAAAATTCCCAAAATTATAAAGAAAATATCATTTAGAAAAAAAAAAAGATAGCTGTGACATAATGAAAACCTAGTTCTGGGTAGGCCTGAAGTCTTCTTTGTCAAGGTAGGTAAAAATAAAACACCTCAAATTTTGCATTATTAAAGAAAGAATTGTCTCAATAGACCATTATCATGTTGCGGCCATCTTGATTTTTTCCCATTCAAATCAACGTAACCAAAGCGAGGCTGGAAGGGAACATTTTTTAACCTTGATTTAAAAAAATTTCTCCATTGATTTGAACACATACTGTTTGGAAAGTTAAGTTAAATGATTGAACTTTGGAAAAATATATTTTCATCAACAAAATAACACTTTCCACTCACCTTGAACAATCTGGATTGTTTCTAAATGAGGACGTCTAGATTGTCTCCGTTCTTCCCTCTTCTCCTCTTTGATTGCTTTCTTTTCTTTCCTCTGCATTTTTCTTCTCTCCTTGGCCAGACGTTTCTCTTCTTTGGCCAATTGTTTTTCCTCATGTTGTTTGTTCGTCTTCTTTCTGATTCCTTTACTCTGTTTATACTCCTGTAATTTCTGTTTGTAGCGGCCGATTTCTTGTTGGTATTGCTCCTCTGTTAGAGCAATATCTCCAAGGAAACCATCTGTATGGAAAATAAACATAAAATCGAAGAGTTGAGTATGGTTCGTATTACTTCGTCGTACATCACTGGAAAGCAAAAGTCGTTTAAAACATTTTTTTTTTTGCTGTAGCCTGATTTAAACTTATAAGGACAAAAACAGTAATCTGTTTAGTAAAACTCGTTTTCTTTCAAGCACGGACATACAAAGACATTAAAGATTTAGCCAAGCAACTCCTTTGATGCGCGATTACGCCGAAGTTTGTGGTGTTTTGTCTGACACTGACACTAGTGACAGTTAAAACCACAAGATGAACTCGATCAGCAGAGCAACTAGGTCATGTGACAACTAGGTCAGGTCACGTGACATCTGGGTCAGGTCATGTGACATATCTGGGCGGCCAGTGGTCGCAGCAACAGCTGTTCGTAAGAGTTGAGATTTATGATGGATTTATTCTGAATGACCTTTGACTCAATCTTCGATCGAATGTGAACCCAGTTCCATAAATGTTATTCTTGTTGGACAAGCGAAAGCGGTTTCCTATCGATGGATTTTCGCTGCGCCGCGAGTTGAACTGCCCTGGGTTTTTTTTCACCGCACCGTGTGCGTGCTTTGCTAAGTACTATAGGCTCAAGTATTTTTCATGTTAAGTAGCTCACAATTTCAATGTCCAAGCTTTTTTTCGTGAATTTGACAAACAGATGTTGCCTATAACCAAACTATGTTTAAAAAAAATATTTAAAAAGTAACATTTCAAAAGAACTGCAGTAAATCGGCAGAGCGGAACGAATCGTGAGGGCGCCAAAGTACAATACCAATTTGGCGCAAATGAATAATACAACGTGAACATTATGGGGCCTACCGAGCGTATTCGTGACGGCGATTCGTTTGTCGGGTCCCAATCCGATATCAAATTAAAGTCAGGATTTTTCGTCTTTGCAACGGTAAGTGGCATCTATCAAATTATGCCCAGAATCCAGCCCCCGTACGTGTTTGGATTTTTTTAAAAGGCCAAAAGTTAAAACCCCGTCCCACATGTGAAAACTTAGCAGCCATGATGCCGAGGTGCGGCCATCTATGACCTGATGAATTTGGCCCAAGTCTAAAAACCCCGGGAGATTTTCTCTCCTAGCACCATTAGGTAAGTATATACAATATCATGTAGATGTATTGCCCGGCCAGGGATCGGCATCATTCAAGAAATTCGCACGCGAGTTTCTCACGGTAGTGAATGTGATTTACGACGATATAGAGATAAAAGACCAATGGGGCCTCTCCTACATCGAACGATACCAACAGCCAACGTGCCTTAGTTGGGTTGGTCAAAAACATAAAATTACATTTCACGATTTGGCATCCAAATCCTAGGAAACGAGGAATTCTTGAGAATGTATCAGTTTTCATTGGGAGTGGGGCCTGCCGGGGAGTTCCTGGGAGACGGGAGGTGAATTGCGAACTCCGACTTAAAACAAGTACACCTCGGGGCATAAAATGTGAGAGTGAGAAGCCATATGCATGCAAAGGTTGTTCCAGGTAAGTCCAACCATCGAAACATTCAAGCACCTTTGTATTTGTGTTTCAAGACCAGCCTCCGTCCCTCCGTGGAGCAATGTCCCTCCAGCACCCTTATCAAGCAAACTTGCCCCATTACCTCCCCATTGCATTAGCAGGTGATTGAGCAAACTCCCACCAATTAACACTCCTTTTCCATCGAGTTTACTTCCGCGATCATGTTTTTGAAGATTACAAATTATAAACTGCGTTGAAGTCAACAATCTGACGTCACCATGTCCACATTAATGGTGCAACAATTAATGTTTGAACCAAGAGAACTTCTGCACTATTTTAATGCTGCTCAGAAGATGAATAAAAGCACGATTTCCCCATTGGAATAGTATAAGGTTGGTTGACAACTTAACTGCCACATCTCAAAACTATAAACGGGCACAAGAACATGTGTGAAGTGCGACCATGGAGCTATGGTGCGACTAACGATCGGTTCAAGGATCGCCCAAACTCAGACAAACGTGAGCATGGAAATTAATTGGCCCATAGATCACTCGCCTTCCACCCCAACCCATGCTTGACTGATCTAAATGCTGCCAGAAGTCACGACACACGGGGTTACAGAAGGCCGACCAGACAACCGGAAATAGTTGACAGAGCTCCTCTTGACCTCAGAAGTCATAGCTTGGACTTGGAGCATGAAAATGCCCGAAGCTGCGAATTGCAATGGGTTTACACTGGCACATTTTACATGGCGAAATACCTTGGTCTCCGCTGCATGCTCTAGCCTAGCTATGGTGCAGCATGTGCAGGGTCTGTTTTTTGTGAAAATATCTGACAATTTTTCCGGTCATCATCTACACACGACTCGGAGACGAAGCAAGTTTTTTTTAAAAGTCATGTCAAGTACTCCCAAACGGCTCTGACAAAAAGCCAACATTACTGAATGTCTAAACTGTAAATTGACGTAAACTAGCGACGATACAAAAACATCAACACATTTTACGAGTAAACCGAAGATCTTGAAAAAAATCTAAACCCTCAATTTAAAGAGGATCTTTTAGATGCGATGTAGACACAAAGTTGTTTTGAAGTATCAGCATCCCAAACATTTCGCGTGCCAAGATGAAGGCAGACCGAAGCCCGAT